>CM034619.1:22160295-22162795 GCA_020080225.1 Gynochthodes officinalis
CCCTAAATCCCTCAAACCTTAAAACTCTAAACCTTAAACTCCTAAAACTCTGAAATCTCCTAAACCTTAAATCTCAAACTCTAAACTTTAAACTTTAAACCTGGAAACTCTAAATCTCCTAAACCCTAAACTCAAATCCCTAAAATCTAAAATCCCAACCCAACCTTAAATCTTAAATTTAAACTTTAAATTTAAACCTTGAAATTTAAATTCTCTAAACTCCTAAATCTTAAATTTTTAAATTTTAAACTTAAATTTAACTTAATTTAAATCTTAAAATTTTAAATTTAAACTTAAATTTAAATTCCTTAAATTTTAAATTTCCTAAATTTTAAATTTTAAATTTTAAATTTAACTTTAATTTAAATTTTAAATTTAAATTTTAAATTTTAAATTTTAAATTTAAATTTTAATTTTTAAATTTTAAATTTAAATTTAAATCCCTTAAACTTTTAAATTTTGAATTTTAAATTTTAAATTTTAACCCTTAAACCCTAAACTCAACCCCAAACTCTAAACTCTAAAACTCCGAACCCTAAACTCAAACCCTAAACTCCTAAACCCAAACCTAAATCCCTAACCTAAAACTCCTAAACCCTAAACTCCTAAACCTTAAACCCTAAAAACCCTAAACCCCAACCCTAAACCCTAAACCCTAAAATCCCTAAACCCTAAACCCCAAAACTCCTAAACTCCTAAACCCTAAAACTCTAAAACCCTAAAACTCTAAACTCAAACTAAACCCTAAACCCTAAACCCCAAACCCTAAACTCAAAACCCTAAACTCTAAACTCCTAAACCCTAAACTTAAACCCTAAACTGAACCCTAAACCCTAAATCCTAAACCCTAAACTCCAAACTCAAACTCCTAAACCCTAAACCCTAAACCCAACCCCAACCCTAAACTCTAAACCCTAAACTCTAAACCTAAACTCTAAACCCTAAACCCTAAACCCTAAACCCTAACTCAAACCCTAAACCCTAAAACTCCTAAACCTCAACTAAAATCCCTAAACTCCTAAATCAAACCCCAAACCCTAAAATCCCTAAACCTCAAACCCTAAACTCCTAAAACCCTAAACCCAAACCCAAACCCTAAAACCCTAAATCTTAAATCCCTAAACTCCTAAATCCAAACCTAAACTCCAAACCCTAAACCCTAAAACCCTAAACCCAAAACTCAAACCCTAAACCCTAAACCCTAAACTCCTAAACCCTAAATCCCTAAACCCTAAACTCAAACTAAACTCCCAAACCCTAAACTCCTAAACCCTAAACCCTAAACCCTAAAACCCTAAACTTAAATAACCCTAAATTTAACCCTAAACCCTAAACCTAAACTTAAACCCTAACCCAACCCTAAACCCTAAACCCTAAAAACTCCTAAACCCTAAACCCTAAAACCCTAAAACTCCTAAACCCTAAACCCTAAATCCCTAAACCCTAAACCCTAAACCCTAAACCCTAAACTCCTAAACTCTAAAACCCCAAACTCCTAAACCCTAAAACTCTAAACCCTAAAACTCCAAACTCCTAAAACCCTAAACCCTAAACTCCTAAACCCTAAAACCCTAAACCCTAAACCCTAAACCCTAAACCCTAAAACCCTAAACTCCTAAACCCTAAAACCCTAAACCCTAAACCCTAAACCCTAAAAACCCTAAACCCTAAACTCTAAACCCTAAACTCCTAAAACCCTAAACCCTAAACCCTAAACCCTAAACTCCTAAAACTCCTAAACTCCTAAACTCCCTAAACCCTAAACTCCTAAATTCAACTCCTAAACCCTAAACCCTAAACAAACTCCTAAACTCAAACCCTAAACTAAACCCTAAAAAACTCAAACCCTAAACCCAAACCCTAAACCCTAAACCCTAAACTCCAACTCCTAAATCCCTAAACCCTAAACCCAAACTCCAAACCCTAAACCCTAAACCCTAAACCCTAAACCCTAAACCCTAAACCCTAAACCCTAAACTCCTAAAAACTCCTAAACCCTAAAACCCTAAACCCCTTAAACCCTAAACCCTAAATTTTTAAAACCCTAAATTCCTAAACCCTAAATCCCTAAATTTTAAACCCTAAATTTAAATTTAATTTTAAACCCAAATTTTTAAATTAAATTCCAAATTTTAAAATTTAAATTTAAATTTTAAATTTAAACCCTAAATTTTAAACCCTAAACCCTAAAACCTTAAATTTTAAATTTGAAACCCTAAAACCCTAAACCCTAAACTCAACCCTAAACCTCAAACCCTAAACTAAACCCTAAACCCTAAACTCCTAAAACCCTAAAACCCTAAACCCCAAACCTCAAACCCTAAAACTCCTAAACCCTAAACTCCTAAACCCTAAACCCTAAACTCCTAAAACTCCTAAACCCAAACCCTAAACCCTAAACTCCTAAACCCTAAACTCCCTAAACCCTAAACTCCTAAAACCCTAAACTCCTAAACCTAAACCCTAAACTCTAAACTCCAACCTAAAACCCTAAACCCTA